>CM030367.1:159282668-159300574 GCA_017893485.1 Hemerocallis citrina | reverse complement strand
CGAGTTCGGAGCTAAAACTCTCTCCTAGAGTTGCTCCTCAAACTCCTCTTCCAGATGGCTCTTCTACAAGTCAAGCTCTTCACTCCGCTCACTTCCAAAGCGGAGCTCTTCTCTACGAGATCGGAGAGCAACTCTCTCCTAGAGTTCCTCCTCAAACTTGTCTCTCAAATAGCTCTTCTCGACGAGATCGGAGCTAAAACTCTCTTAGAATTGCTCCTTGCGCTCACTTCAAAGAATGGGTCTTCCCATGGCTCTTACGAGGATCTTCCTAGCACCTCTTCTCCACCCCTAGGAGTGGAGCTCCTCTTCAAAAATCTCCAAAAACCAAGCAGAGCATCACCTCTTCCATATGCCGACTCATCCCCTTCATCAACTCACCGAGCTTCTCCTCACGCTCGAGCCGTCCGAACAGCCGAGCTACCGAACAGCTCAGCCGAACGGCCGAGTCACTGAGCACGGAGGGGCGAAATCTTCAGAGATACTTCCTTCAAAACATCCAACTCAGCACCTCGGCCAAACAGCCCTGACACGCCAAGCCGAGGTACCGGGGTACCGACCCTCGTATATGGCAAAAAATCGTCCCGAGGCAATCTCACCGTCAGATCATCTCAAAATTCACACTCAAGCGTGATGGACGGATCAGATCGCACCACATCACCGCAAAACGACAAGATAACGTTTTCTCGAAACTCGTGCTTCTTGCCTCGTGATTCGCGCCACGATCGTGATCAGCCGTCCAGATGGCTCTTCTACAAGCCGAGCTCTTCACTCCGCTCACCTCCAAAGCGGAGCTCTTCTCCACAAGTTCGGAGCACAACTTTCTCCTAGAGTTCCTCCTCAAACTTGTCTCTCAAATAGCTCTTCTCGACGAGATCGGAGCACAACTCTCCCCTAGAGTTGCTCCTTCCACTCACTTCAAAGAATGGGTCTTCCCATGGCTCTTACGAGGATCTTCCCAGCACCGCTTCTCCACTATGCGAGAGAACAAGGCAGAGGAGAGAACCCAAATGCCTCTCCTCCCCTTTCTCTTCTCCTCTTCTCTGAGCTACTACGGGCTGAGGGTGAACTACAGAGCTGCCGATCCGAGGTACCGGGGTACCGACCCTCGTATATGGAGAAAAATTCGACCGATCCCATCTCACCGTCGGATCTCTCCAAAATTCGCGTCAGAATTCGATGGGCGGTTCAGATCTCGCCACGCCCACAAAACGACAAGATAACGTTTTCTCGTGATCTGAACCCCATCCTCGTGATGCGCGCCATGATGAACGGCCCAGATCCTGCCGCGTGTACCTTCCGAATTGCCTTTCATCGGCCTGCTCGACCGAGCTACCGAACAGCTTAGTCGAGCAGCCGAGCTACTGGGCACGGAAGGGTGGAACCTTCAAGAAATGCTTCCTCCAAAATAGTCAACTCAGCACCTCGGCCACCAGCCCTGATGCGCCGAGCCGAGGTACCGGGGTACCGACCCTCGTATATGGCGAAAAAACTGGCCGACCCATATCAGCCGTTGGATCTTGTAAAAAAGCGCACTCGTCGTGATGGACGGATCAGATCGCGCCACGTCACCACAAAACGACAAGATAACGTTTTCTCGAAACTCGTGCCTCTTGTCTCGTGATTCGCACCACGATCGTGATTAACCGTCCAGATTGAGCGGCGTAGCTTGGATCTGCCAATCTACCAAACTGCGGAGCGGCGAAAAATGTACCTCAAAATCCGTGCTCGGATTCGCCGAACAAAGCAAGCAGATGAAGAGGAAGAAAGAAAAAGATGCTAACGGTCGGGGTCGGATCCGATACCCACGGTCCGACCCATGCCCTTCTTAGCTCCTTCATTCTTCTCCTTCTTCCCCAACACTTCTCTTCTCCACTGTGCGGAAGAACAAGGCAGAGGAGAGAACTCAATTGCCTCTCCTCCCCTTCCTCTTCTCCTCTTCTCCACTGTGCGGAAGAACAAGGCAGAGGAGAGAACCCAATTGCCTCTCCTCCCCTTCCTCTTCTCCTCTTCTCCATTGTGCGGAAGAACAAGGCAGAGGAGAGAACCCAAACGCCTCTCCTCCCCTTCCTCTTCTCCTCTTCTCCTCTTCTCCACTGTACGAAAGAACAAGGCAGAGGAGAGAACCCAAAGGCCTCTCCTCCCCTTCCTCTTTCTTCTCAGAAGAGCTACCGACGTACCGAACAGCAAAGTGGGAAAAAATTCTCCTCAAAATCCGTGCTCGGATCTGCCGAACCAGACTCATTTGCCGAGCAAACCAGATGCTCCCAGAGAGGATCCGAGGTGCCGATCCGAGGTGCCGATCCGATCCGAGGTGCCGGGGTACCGACCCTCGTATATGGAGAAAAATTCGACCGATCTCATCTCACCGTCGGATCGTCTCAAAATTTGCGCTAAAACATGATGAACGGCTCAGATCTCGCCACATCACCACAAAACGACAAGATAACGTTTTCTCGAAACTCGTGCCTCTTGTCTCGTGATTCGCGCCACGATCGTGATCAACCGTCCAGATTGAGCCACGTAGCTCGGATCTCAAATCCGAGCTACCGAACAGCAGAGTGGGAAAAATTCTCCTCAAAATCCGTGCTCGGATCTGCCGAACCAGATGCATTAGCCGAGCAACAAAGAAGCAGAGGAGAAAAAGAGAGAAAAGAAAAGGAAAAAAAAAAAAAAAGCTATAGGGTCGGGTTCAGGATCCAAACCCGAACCCCATAAACCACTTCCCCTACTTCTTCTTCAGTTCTTCTCTTCCAATCTCCCGCCAAAACCAACCGAAGAAGAAAACCCAACCTCACCTTCGACAATTTCCGACGGCAGCACCTCCAAGCTCGAGCTCTCCCGCTTCGTCACGAACTCCCCTCACCGACCTCGTCCTCCGTTCGACGACGTCGAGCGCCCGTCACCGAGCTCGATTCCCGAGCAACGCCGACGTCGATGCTCCATGCTGCCGAGCTCACTGGCCGAACCCAACTCCTCGGCCAAGCTTCGAGCTTCGCCACCTTCGCCACGACGTCGAGCTCCTTCACGAAGCTCCGAACCCAACCCCTCGGCACCGACCAAGCTCCTCGTCCAACTGCCTCCGACGCCGAACTCCACCTCCGTCTCCTTTGCGAGCTCTGCTCCACCTTCGACATTCAATGCCGAGCCCAGCACGTCGAACGCCTTCGCCGAAGCTCCGTTCCAGTCGAAGCTCGAACCCTTCGCCAAGCGTCGACTCCTTACCGAGTTCACCTCCTCGCCACCGCCGAGCACTGTCGAGATGATGCTGAAGGAGTGGCGGGGTCGAGTCGGCACGAAGGAGAGCTCGATGGAGAAAGAAACGAAGAAGAAGGAGAGGCGACGAAGGAGTCGAAGAACAGAGAAGAAGCAGCGGAAGAACAGGGAAGAAGAGAAAAAGAAAAAAAAAAGCCATGTGGCATGCCACGTGGCATCATCTCAGTGATCCGAGGTGCCGATCCGAGGTGCCGAACCGAAGTGCTGAAGTACCGATGCTGTAAATTGAGAAAAAAAGTGACCGACCAACACGATCCGTCCGATCGTCTCAAAATTCGCGTCGCGACACGATCAACGCTCAGAAACGCGCCACGTGTCCCGATCGTGATCTGCCTCACGATGAGCGCAGATCTGATCATGATGGACGGCCAGAAGCGCGCCACGTGTCCAGATCGCGATCTGCCTCAAGATGCGTGCTCATCTGGTCATGATGGACGGCCAGAAATCTGCCACGTGTCCAGGTAATATTTAAATTATTTATTTATTTATTTAATTGTTTTTTTTATTTAAAAAATCCGAAAAAATAATTAAAAAATCGAAAAAATTAATTAAAAATTCTAAAAATAATTATTAATTCAGAAAAATTATTTTTAAATTCTGAAAAAATAATTATTAAATTAGAATAATTAATTAATATTTTTGATAATTAATTATTTAATCCGGAAAATGAATAAAAAATTCAGAAAAATCTGGAAAAATCACCAAAAATCCAGAAAATTCTGAGAATATTTTTGGGCATTTTACAAGCCCATAATAACACTGTTACACCCCGAGCAAGATTCCAAACTCCCTTAAGAACACCGATAAAATCCCTTACGCCATTAAAACAGTAAAACTACTCCTCAAAGGCTGATCAAACTCAGTCTTCGGGAGTGGGGGGCTCGTGATATGGCTAAAAATAGGATTAAATCGGGACCGTTCACATCGGACACGAATCTTAAAGCTCAGGGGTAAAACGGTAATTCCACATACAAATGGGTCCGAAACGGGTACTGGGTCTCCTTCTCACAGATCCAATAACCCGCGAACGGATCCACCTCAACTGGGTACGGGTCCTAACCCGAAACACACCCAGTCCAGAAAAGATAGAATTAGGGTTTCTGATTAATCCAAATCAACGGCTCTGATTCACATCTATCTTTTCACCGGAAATTAAGGGATTCTATTCCTAATCTGATTACGAGAATTTTATGCCTTATCAGATCACAGGAATCACATTCCTTATCTGATCCCAACGGCGACTATAAATACCCCACACCCATCTCCATTAAGAGGTAATCAATCTTTTTCTAGTTAAACGCTCTTTCATAATCATTTCTGGTTACTGACTTGAGCGTCGGAGGGTGCATCGCCGGGATCAACCCCAGTGTCTCGCACTTCCTTGCAGGTGAACGGCGGGAGTCAACGGTCAAGCTCCGGCGGAACAGGTTAGGTGTTTGCTATTCAGGTTTTCCACGAACTCACAAATTCATCTGCTTGCCCCCACACCGAAATTAGCGGCAACAGATACCATGCCTAATTCTTGGCCTAGGGAAACATTAACTTTAAGTAGTAGATACCATGCCCTTAAAGGAAGGAACATGAGTAATTGGAGTAGTATAGAAGGTGACTTAGCATTCTTGACTACAGGTGAAAATCAAAGCCCAACTACTTTAATAGATATTCGTGACTCAAATTGTGATGCTACTTAATTTAGATTTTTATCTTTTCATTTCTTTTCAATTAAACTTTTAGAACAAACTTTATGATTTGCATTTTCTTTTGTTTTATTGATTAGTGAGTTAAGTACTACAATCTCTGTGGGATCGACCCTTGCTTATCACTACGCTTCTATAAACGATTCGTACACTTGCGAGGTTTTAATTTGTATCTAGTTTATCTATTTATTCAGATAGCTGGATTGCACAACAGGGCACTACTCTAATCATTGTTCGTTTAGAAGCAATAGAAATTTTGTTTGGGTTGTGAAGACTAACCCCACCGGACCCAATACTACATGGGTACCAAAGGTCACATCTGCTATTTTTGTTGTAGGTGGGCCTTCTCAACATAGCTAAAGGGAAGTAGTACTTTGACAGTGGTTGCTCGAATCATATGACTAATAATGCAAAATTCTTTACACCACTATCAAAGTCAAAAAGTGGAAAAGTCACATTCGGAGATAATAGCAAGGGTAAAATAGTCGGTAAAGGTAAAATCTCATTTGGCACTATTGATGATGTTTTTTCTAGTAAATGAGCTAAAACATAATTTTCTTAGTGTAAGTCAACTTTGTGATAAAGGACATAAGGTTGTTTTTTATTGCATGTGTTGTAGGGTTGTGGATGCTAGCGACATGAGTATTCTTGTTGCAAAAAGGCACCATAATATCTACATCATTGATATTAATGATCTTGCTTTAGATTTACTTGGGTTGCGTATCTTGCTGATAAAGATGATGCTTTTCTTGCATCTAAAAGTTTTTGTATAAGGTTTAAAAAGGAAAAAATAAACATCCATTATTACTATTCGTAGTGATCATGGAGGACAATTTGAAAATGTGCATTTGAATGATTTTTGTGAAAATTATGGTATTTTGCATCAATTTGCATGTCCTAGGATGCCTCAACAAAATGGGATTGTCGGAAGGAAAAAAATTGTCTTTACAAGAGATGGCTCGCACCATGCTTAGTGAAAATAAATTGCCGAAGTCCTTTTAGGCGGAAGCGGTTGACACCGCATGCTTTATCATCAATTCGGTGGTAATTCGAAATGAATTAGATTAGTCACCTTTTGAGTTATACTTTGGTCGCAAGCCAAATGTTAGTTTCTTTAGATTTTTCGGTTGTAAGTGTTTTATTTTGAATGCCAAAGATAACTTAGGAAAGTTTGACCAAAAGAGTGATGGGAGTCTTTCTAGGCTACTCTCCCACAAACAAAGGTTATAGGGTATTCAATAAAAGAACTCGAATGGTAGAAGAGTCCATTAATGTTAAATTTGTTGAATCTAACCCTCTTGAGAAAGAGGCTTGTTTATGGTGATGATGATGAGCTAGGTGTGCAAGTTGAGCAAATTAATTTAGTTAATCAAGTGAAGCCGACACCTCAATACATACAAGAGAACTAAAAAAAAAGAGCAGAAAGTGTTAGGATTGTGGCCTCAAATATACGTAGGCACGGAGTACTTGAAATTGGAGAAGAAGAGGGGAAGACAAAGACAGCAAGAGACAGTAACAACAAGTAGAAGATGTGCAGTCTGGAGAGTTGCGGTCAACTGACCGGGGGTGCGGTCGGCCGACCTTGACTGTAGGAGGTTCTTCGAGTGTATAGGGTTCAACAGAGAAGGGGACGGTCGACCGTGCAGTCGACTAGTTATGTCTCGGGTATGGGCTTTAGACGTTGTTGTTGACCGACCTGGGGGTGCGATCGACCGACAACGGTGTTGTGTGTTATTTGGGATGACGAGTTTAATGCCCAATAAGCTGGATTTGTGTTTATCTTTTAAGGTTTACTTGGGCCTATATATATGGTTGTAGACTCTAGGGTTTTCATAACTGAGAGATCAAGAGGTGAGCCGTTATCATTGTTCAACTTCAAGAGGGGATTGTACCGAGTGTTTCAAAGGTTGGGGAGAGAGATTGAGAGTTGTAATCTCTTTTGTAATCTTTGTATTTCTTGGGGAATAAGAAATATTGGTTATCTTTCCATATTGATTGTGTTCTCGTGAGATCTTGCATATATCGTGGTAGCTTGTTCTTGGTTCATCTAAGTCTTGGTAGTTTCTATTGCTTGTGGTGTGCTTTCGCTATTAGCACTACGAGTTGTGGTAGATTCTTCAACAGAAAGTGCAAGCGAGGCAAGACCCTTAAACTCCAACTCCACATCCTTCAACCTCAGCAATTCAAATGGATACAAATGATCAAAGAAATTGGAGATATATAGCTAGACATCCACAAGATCTCATCATAGGTGATGTACAAACATGGGTAACAACTCGATCTCGTACTCACAATATTTTTAATAATTTTGTGTTCTTATCTCATATTGAGCCTAAAAATATTCATGAGGCAAAATTGGATGAATATTGGACGATAGCCATGCAAGAGGAGCTAAATCAATTTGAGTGGAATAATGTTCGGACATAAGTGCCTCATCCTCCAAATAGACCTGTTATGGGAACCAAATGAATATATCGAAACAAATTAGATGAATCCAGTGTAGTGGTAAGAAACAAGGCTAAATTAGTTGTAACATCCCGTATTAAATTTTTAAATAAAAATACATTTTTTCACATGCAACGCACATGCGATTTCATCTCATTATTTTCATTCTAAATTTATTTAAAAGTTATGCATAATTTCCTTTCATTTATTTCATGTTGCCTATTAGAACCCATAGGCCTAATAGAAGACTCTAAGCCTATTAAAATAAATTAAATAAATAAATAAAATTTAACCAAGCCTATAAGAGGAAGCCCACTAAGAAAAATTTTACAATTAGTTGTACACTTGTCATGTAAACAACATGTACAATAAAATAAATAACAACTAACAAATGAGAGCGTGAAACAAACGATAAGAAAGAGAGAGAGTTGTTTGAGTTCTTGCTTGGAGGAAGGAGAGCTTACTAGGAGGAAAAGGGAATCCCATTCTTGGAGCTTGGAGCAACTTCTAGGAGTCTTCTTCTACATTAGAATCTTCATTGAGGTATGTGTCTTCTTGAAATTTATAAATTATAGTATCATGCATGTGTAGGTAAATTGATATATAAAATTGATATGCATATAAGTAGTGATTAAATTGTAATGATGATATTTAGAATGAAAATACATGCTAATTGAAAGATTGTCATAAAAATAAGTTGATTGATGGTGTTTGATTACATGGTAGTACATCATGATTATATTAAATGATATGAATATAGATTTGTACACGAAGTTACTAATTCATGCCAAGAAAAGTTACTGTTTTGAATTTTGTTTGTACATCAGAAAATTGTATCTAATAAATTAGTTGGAATCTAGAACTAAAACTTTTTAAGGAGCATCTTGTATGTGTCAGGAACATCCCTTTAAAATTTTATAAGATTTGGAGGTCGTTTACTATTTTAATAAAATCTAAACTCAAAACTAGTTAGTAGTTGGCTGGTTGCTGGAAATCTGCACATTTTTCAGTTTTTGATCAATTCAGCATTGTAAATGAAATAATTTGAAAAATGTCAAAACTAAGAAGTTGTAGTAGACTCGTTAACCTTTCTGAAAAGTCCAAAAAATTAAACTTTCATAAAAAATTGAATTTTATATGAATTTTACAAGATTGTACAGTGGCAGTATTTCAGTATTTCGACCCTACTGTATATTTCGAAGAATTCAAGGTTATAGATAAAGTATTTTGAGGAAACTTATAACTAAGAAATTGTAATAGACTTGTACACCTTTATTTTGATATAAATAACACAAAATTTCTTGAAGTATATGATTTTCTATGATTTTTACAAATAGCATGAAATGTAGTTTCTGACTTTGAATTTACTGTTTTGCAAATGATGCTTAAACGAGGTGATTGAAAATATATTCTCGCTGTTTTAAGTTATATTTTGGGAAAATAAAGATTATTCATGCTTAGATGAGATGTGAACTTAAGAAATATATATATATATGGAGAAAAGAGGTATGAGCAACTTACTCATTTAGTAAATAAGCAATTGATGATGTGACATACATGTGATTGGACAATCTTTAAAAGGGTTAGTTGTCAAATGTATCATATACATGCCACATAAGCAATTGCTTATTTACTAAAAGAGCAAGTTGCTCATATCCCTTTTACCCTATATATATATATATATATATATATATATATATATATATATATATATATATATATATATATATATATATATATATGTTAATGATGTTAGGAATTGGTATAAAATAAATCAAAGTAAAATGATGAGATGAGTTTTCAATGATGAATTTTAAGAGATTATGTTTTAATCTTCATTAACTTGTATTGAGAAGGTTTTGATAAATATGAAAAGTGTATTGTGAAAATGAATAGGTCGAGATTGTACTTGTTGATGAATAAATAAGAATGAATGAAAGGATTTGAATGAACTATGAATACATGAACATGAGTTATAAGGGTATGAGTCCCCCAAGTTGTTGAAAAGATGTTGATTCTAGAGGCTTAATGAGACCCAGGTACCGGCAAAATGTTGAAAATAAATAATTGATTTGAGTAGTGGCCAAAATAGGCTGCCATTCTCGGTATATTTTTGTGTAAGACTGGTTGGAGGGTAAGCTAGCTCTAGTAGTATAATTTATACATGTTCAAATTTAAGAATTAGGCACTAAGTGAAGATGTAGTAAACTTGGGCAAACGTAAGTGGAGGTCCTCTATATAGTTGGACGGTGGATTCCGGGACTATAGACCCAGTCGGGCGGTAGATTCTGGGGCTGTGGTTGCTTGCGATGGAGGCGAGCCCTAATTAAATCCAGGATTATGATTGATCAGGCGGTGGATTCCGGGATCATGATTAGTCGGGCGGATAGTAGGCCGTACTCCAGTGTATATGCATATACCGGGGCTAGAAGGACACTTGCGGGATGTTCGCACAATGAGGATTCTGTATAGTCGGACGGTGGATCTCCGGGACTGGAATCCGTACTCGTGGAATGTCTAAATTTTATTTTATCACTGGGTAGTTATCATGGCGAGGGATTAAACCCTTTAATTTGGAGTACGTATGTGTTTGCCCTCAGACCTATGTAGTATGGGATGCATAGAATCCGAACAAGTAGGCATTAGTGTCATTGTAGTATAACATCTGCATTAGGTATTAAGTCATATCATACACTGACATGATTAGGATAGTCACTCTTTACACTTTTATATGTATTCAAGTTTGTGATTGTTAAAGTAAGAGATTTCGTTATAATACAGCATAAAGAGGATCGCTGTTTATAATATTGCGTCGTTGTAAGCAACTGACATGCCCACAGTTTTATATGTAGGTCTTGAAACTTATAGGAAGATGTAAATATGAATTTGATGTTGATGTTTACATACATGCCAAAATTGTTAAAATTTTCCTGTTATACTTCATTTATTTTCTGCTGCGTTATTGTTGAAAAAGAACAATGTTGTAATAAAAAGTTTTAAATTCCTTGTAAAATTGTACGAAGTGAAGTGTAGATCCTGTTGAACTACGAATACCGTATTTTTGTATTCGGGGCGTTACATTAGTGGCTCAAGGTTTTAACCAATTGGAGGGAGTTGATTTTGAAGAAACTTTTGTTCCCGTTGCAAGGCTTGAAGCAAAAAAGATTTTTTCTTGCATTTGCATGTTGCATGGAATTTTGAGTTTTTCTAATGAATGTTAAAAGTGATTTTCTAAACGGATATATTAAGGAGGAAGTGTACGTAGAATAACCTCCCAATTTTTCAAAATTTTCAGCATCCAAATCATGTTTCAAGTTGCATAAAGCGCTATACGGTCTCAAACAAGCACCTCGATGTTGGTATGAAGGGCTTGACGCTTATCTTTTCAAAATTGGTTTTAGAAAGGGTATGGTAGACAAAACTCTCTTTACCAAGCATGTAGATAAAGATTTAATAGTTGTGCAAATTTATGTTGATATTTATTCGGTTCTACTAAAGAGTTTCCTAAGCAGTTAAAATCAATTTTCGAAACTAATCGGTCTAGGTCCGATTACCGATTAATCACCAATTTATCGGCGATTTTTCCGATTAATTGCCTTAGGAACTAATCGGACCTAGATTGATTACCGATTAATCGGCGATTAATTCCGATTTTAACTGCTTAGTGAGTTTCTATGCGCAGAATTTGCAAGTACTATGAAAAAGGCGTTCAAGATGAGCATGATGGGAGAGTTGAATTATTTTCTTAGACTCCAAATCAAGCAAGTGGAGGGTATCTTCATTAACCAAGCCAAGTACATGAAGGAATTGATCAGGAAGTTTGGACTAGAAGATGCAAAGGCTTTCGACACTCCTATGGCTACTACCACAAAGCTAGATAAGGATGAACAAGGTAAAAATGTCGATATTAAATCTTATCGTCCTATGATTGGTAGTTTGCTCTATTTGACCGCTAGTAGGTTGGATATTATGTAGTGTGTTTATGTGCTAGATATCAAGCATGCCCTAAAGAGTCACATCTAGTCGTTGTCAAACGTACAATGTATTCTTAGGTATCTTAAGGGTACGGTTGGCATTGGGTTGTGGTATCTGAAAAACAATCAACTTAATTTGGTTGGATTTTTGAATTCGAACTATGCAAGTAGTCAATTAGATCGCAAGAGCACAAGTGGTACTTGCCAATTACTCTGTAATTGTTTAGTTTCTTGGTCCTCCAAGAAACAAAATTACGTTGCTCTTTCCACGGCTGAAGCAGAGTATGTTGCCCTCAGAGCATGTTGTGCTTAAGTTTTGTGGATAAAACAAACTTTTAGGTTACAATATTACTATGGATCATATTCCTCTCATGTGTGATAATACAAGTATAGTTCACATGACGAAGAATGTGAATCAGCACAATCGAACCAAATCTATAGATATCTGATACCATTTTATTAGAAATCACTATGAAAAAGGTGATATTGTGCTAGATTACGTGACCACCAACAACCAATTAGCTGAAATTTTCACTAAACCTCTTGATTCTCGTCACTTTGCATTTATTCGTGGTGAGTTTAATATGTGCTCTATCGTGTAACTTAAATTAGTTTTGCTCTTGACTCTTAAACCTTTCCTCTTGGTTTATTCTTCTGCTTTCTATTATCTCATCTTAATTTCATGCCTATATTCTCTTATGTGTGTTCAATCAAGCCATTCTATTTAAATGGTTTCCGTTTCTATTTTATTTTATTAAAAAAACTGATTTCCATATGATTCTACCCTCTATTTTTGTAAATCTCCTCTTTCTTTGTCTTAAATCTTACATGTGATAAGATACTTACCCGATACGTCAACGATTCTACCCTCATGTCCACAAATTTGTCTACAACTTAACATACATGACAATTTAGATACTCGCGCTATATTACCTATCTACAACCATGCAGACAAGAAAATTTTGATTTTTCGTTATATTATCTGTCTACGTAGCTGTCTATGAACCACTCATGCCTAGTTTATTCAAAACTCTCACTTTGCACTGGGCTCAGTACTATTATAGCCTTACTTTAATTCAAAACATCCCATCTTTTTCTTCGAATTTTTTGCGTACATAGGCCACTTTTTGAAAGATTTTGCGTTTTTGGGCCAGTTGCCCAACTATTAGCGCTTTTGGGCTAGCCTCTGCCACGTCAGCAGCGGCCGCTATTCCCAATAGCGGCCTCTTCATTTCGAGGCTGCTGATGGGAATAGCAACCTATGTTTTAATTTTTTTTAAATTCTTTGTTTGCTGTCGCTATTCCCACTAGCGACCTTAGTATAATGAGGTCGCTGATGGGATTAGCGATCTTTTATGAGTTGTATTTTAGCATTTAGCAAAATCTAGAGAGCTTTTGCTCTCTGAAAAATGACAATCAATTTTTTTTAAAAACTAAGGTTGCTATTCGGAATAGATGCCTTTATTAACTAAGGTCGCTATTCCGAATAGAGGCTTTAGTTGTAAAACTATTTTGCAAATTTTACAAAGAATAAGTAGATTGTGTTTCCTACTGAGGTCGCTATTCTCAATAGCGACCTCAGTTTTAAATTTTTGGGAAAAACTTTTTAGGAATCGCTAAGTATCTCAATACATTCATTCGAGCTGACTAATCTCATTATACTAAGGTCGCTAGTGGGAATAGCAACGGCAAACAAAAAATTCAAAAAAATTTAAAACATAGGTCGCTATTCCCATTAGCGACCTCGAAATGAAGAGGCCGCTATTGGGAATAGCGGCCGCTGCTGATGTGGCACAGATTAGCCCAAAAGCGCTAATAGTTGGGCAACTGGCCCAAAAACGCAAATACTATCAAAAAGTGGCCTATGAAGGCAAAAATCTCTTTTTCTTCGTGGACCGGTCAAAGATTTGAACGCTATTTTCAAATGGGTAAGGTCGCTTGTGCCTAAACAATTATATTTCGTTTGAACGCTAGTATTATACACGTGCTGTGCACGTGGGAAAAAATTGGGAGGAATAAAAAGGGCAAAAAAAATAAATTTACCTACACGTGCGTTGTACGGGTTAGGTTAAGGACAAAGGCCTTCTCCCATTATAGTAGTAGAGATATTTCGTTTGTGCCCTACTTTTCATGGAACCCGTCCTCTTCCCAACCAAAGCAACAACTCCTATCTCCTCAATTTTCGTGCTGCATCCCACCTTTTGCTCTCTTCTTCTCACTGTTCTCTTTAAACCCGAAACCTAGATATTTAACCCACTAATTTCATCTACTTTTTCCATCAAAATTGAAAGTCTTAATAGTTGTTTTTGACTATTTTGTACCTCTTCTCTTCATTCCCACCATTATTTTCCAAAGAGTTGAAGTAAAATGACAAGCACCAAGAGAGCCTCTCAAGTTGAAGTGGGTCAAGTGAAGAAGGTCAAACAAGGCATTGGAAAAAGCTCTTCAAAAGTGAAAAATAAGGGAAAGGAAAGATCGAATTTTGATGCATTGCGGTTCAAGGACAAAGAAGCAAGTCAGCAACACAACGGTATTCTAATATTCATGACAAGGCCTTTGCTAATCGGAGGTAGTGTACTATTTTCTTGCGAATTTGATAATCATGGTCCTGTCGTTGAATTATCTGAATTTCGAGGACGGAAAGAATTCCTAAATAGAGAGAATGTTGTAAATGTGGATAATGTGCATCTCTTTTATGCTAACCTTAATGTGGGTAAGGACGGAAGTATATGGATTTATTTTAGGGGTGAAAAGTTTAAAATTACAAACGAACTTTTTGCAACCACCCTTAATGCTCCAAATAAAGATGTGAAGATAAAGAGAGTCCCATTGTATAAGTTTGATTACAAAGACTCTAAGAGAAGACGTCTCCAAGCTTATTCATAATGATCCCAACTTCTTTTCTGATCAACAGTATGACACTTTCTCTTCTCAAGCTCGAATTGTGTCAAAAATTACCTCTCATGGCATTATCATTAAAGAAGGTTATCCTACAAATGTTAGGGGTAGCCACAAGATTTTGATGTATTGTGTTTTAGCGAAGATGAAGATAAATCTTCCTAATCCTATTATAAATGAAATGATCAATTGTATTTCTACAAAGGAACAAAACTTAGGCCATGGAATGGTTAGCACTGGTCTCGCCAAGGAATGGGGTCGAGATATTTCTTTGGGTGCAATCCTTAAATCTAAGAAGCCTTTCTCGTGCCAATGATGCTTAAGGGGAAGACAAAAATGAATGCTACGAATGTGAGTGAGACTAATGCTAATGAGACTAATGATGATGTGCGTCCCTCACACGATGTTAAGTACCTTGATGAAGACCATGTGAATGAGATAAAAGAGGATGTTTCAACTACAATTGATGTTGTTGATCGTGTTCTCGAATAAGGTTTTGATGTTCGCAAAGCTTTTGATGCTCTAAACCATCGATGTAAGGCTATTGAGGATTATTTTGGAACAACACAACATGATTTGCGATGCATGGATATTGGGTTCCGAGCTATCTTCAACCATTTTGGTATTCATGTGCCTCCGGAGTTTGAGGCCTCTTCAGCCACACCCTTACAAGATAGTGACCCGAGTCCATCACAGGATGGGCATTCATGAGAATAATCAAAATGTTGATTGACTCGATGAATCTACACTTGACCACCGTCAGTAGCGCATGTCTCCATCTCTATCTGTCTCCATCTCACTTATGTTATCTTTCTACTATCTTATTGTTATCCTGTTAGTATCTTGGGTCGAACCTCCTTTATCTTCGTTTCTTTTTGCTAATGACAAAAAGGGGGAGTAGTAGTAGTAGTAGTATAGAGTTCTATCTCACTTTTGTGGACACTTGATTTCTCTTGATGTTTACTCGTTACATAATCGCTATTATATTAGATTTATGCGAATTGTCATTTTGCAAATGTTCTTACATCTCATGCTTGGGTTGAGAGGGAGATTCATTCATGCTTACTTTGGCATATTTATGCACATGTTATCCATTTTAGGGGGAGCACTTATACTAATTATTATGCACAATTGCAATGAGCTTTCCTTACAATTTTTAATTGTGTGCATTTTGATTAATTTGCCTTGTACTCGATATTGGTTTTTTCATTATCAAAAAGAGGGAGATTGTTGGCGCCAAGGTTTCATAATATAAATTTTGATAAGACAAAAGCAATATTAGTTCAAGTTATAAAGTTAACTAACATTTTATTTGCTTGAGTGCAAGGATATAAGTTTTGTTATTGAATGCAAAATTAAGAGTGTCAATTGTAAGAATGCCTTGATCGATCTCTTTGAAGAAGTGACGCGCCATCATTGAAGTATCAATGAGGAAAATTTTAAAATTCTAGGCATCACTTATGGTGTTTTCTCTTTTTAGGTGATACATTTTTTATTTAAATATTATCTTGCATATGCAAGTTAAATTGGAGCTCAAGACTTCCCTTAGCTTTAGTTCATTACCAAGAAATTCCTTGAATTTCACAAATCTTTTAGAAACCAAACCTTTTTAGTGTTGGATTAGAATATTAGCATGTTGGTATCATCTTAGGCAGTACATGAGGGAAAATCTAAGATTGAGCTGTTAGATTTTCTGTTAGTTTTTGGTATATAAGCCTTTCTAGGTTAGTTTTTGGTATTAATGATTGCTTTCATCTTCCCCAACCTTCTGTCGCAAATCCCTAGCATTCTTGAGCTCTAAACTTGCCAATACTCTTTAATATTTAGATCTTAGACCTTCAAAGTATATTAAAGGGTGCTTCTTATTTGATTTATTACTTTTGTTGAGTTCATTGTAAGAGTGTGTAGTTGTTAGTGAGTGATTGGGTGATCTCTTGAGGAGTGCAAGGCTTCTTGGAGAAAAAGAAGTGAGTTCCCTCGTTGGAGATCGGGTGTATCATTCTTGTACTACAACTCTTGGTTTTGGCAAGATTTAACTAGCCGGGTGTAGTAAGTAGAATCCCAAGGAATAAGGTCTTAGGAGTGGATTCGACATAAGTGTGCCGAACCACTTGAAAAATATCACTTATCCTTTTTACTGTTACTTGCTTTATTATTGCTTGAATTTGTGATTAGCTTGGCTTATTTTGGTTTATTTTGTTCTTGAGATTGGAATCATTGCTCTACAGAATGGTGAAGTTTAGTCCCACATTGGATGTGAGAAGTGAATTTGAGTGGTATAAATAGAAAGCAACCACATTAGTACTTATTGAGCTAGCTCTTTTGGATGAGGCAATGCCCTGTGGTGGGCCTGTGGTTAGGTTCTTTAGGCATGTAGGCGTGGAAGTAGCTGAGAGGGCCCAGGGCGTTACATACATAATCTATGTGAATGGTTCGGAACATCCATGAGATGACTATGAATGGAGTCTTGTAGAAGCTTATTGTTAGAACAGTTAACACCTGATTGCTGCCCTATATATAGAGACATGTTTGGGTGAAAACTCCATTGATGAGTGTTTCTGCTGATTTTGGTGTGGGAGCAAACAGATGAATTTGTGGATTCTTTTGGAAACAATAAAGGCAAACCTGTTGACTTTCACCGGCGTTTGACTGGTTTCTTGCCGCTTCTGTTGACTTGCAAAAAGTTCGATACACCGGGATGGATCCCAGCGACAAACCCTCCGACGCTCAAGTCAGTAATCAGGAAGATTATGAAAGAGTGTTTATGTGGAAAAATATTGATTACCTTCTTTATGGTGGGGGGAGAGGGGTATTTATAGTCGCCTTTAGAGAGAGTTTAGAGATAACCATTTATCCCTATGTCCCGGTGTTTTTGGATAAGATGCAGAGTTTAAATCGTTTCATGATAAGAGATTTGGTTTAAACCGTCTCTTAGAGATAACCATAAATTTGAATTATTCTTTAAATGACCTGGGCTGGTTTTGTGATGGGCTGTCACCCATACCCAATAGGACAGATCCGTTTATGGGTTATTGGGCTTTGAAGAAGAGACCCAATTCCCAATTCGGACCTGTTTGTAGGTGAAATTACTATTTTATCCCTGAAAGCTTTAAGATTTGTGCCCAATTTGAATGGTCTGAATTTGGTTCTATTTTTAGCCATATCACAAGCCCCCCACTCCTGAAGACTGAGTTTCACATCCTTTAAGGAGTAATTCGCCCGTTTTTAATGGCTTATAGAATTTTATCGCAGTTCTCGAGGGAGTTTGGATCTTGCTTGAGGTGTAACGGCAATTTTCTGAGCATGTAAAATACCCAAAATTATTCTCAGAGTTTTCTGGATTTTTTGTGACTTTTCCAGATTTTTCTGGATTTTTTCCAATTTTTAATCATTTTTTGAATTTTTTTATTCAATTTTCGAATTTAAATAATTAATTTTCGAAAATTTTATTTAATTATTATAATTATATTTTCAGAATTTTAAATTATTTTTTAATTAATAATTATTTTTATAATTTTAAATTATTTTTTTCCGATTTTTAATTATTTATTAGAGTTTTTTAAAATAATTAATTCAAATAAATAAATATTTACCTGTACACGTGGCACAATCCTGGGCG